>JAGFNX010000530.1:0-38753 GCA_017657125.1 Scopulariopsis brevicaulis
GGGTGGAGGCCTTCCCTAGCCCTGCGAGATCTCGCGAGATACTCCAGTGAGAGTACTCAGATGGCCAATGATGCCGTCATCGGGGTCTCCGGTTCACCATGTTTCGTCTCCATTGGGTAGATGGTGGTGTGTAAGATTCAGTATGAGCGCAGACGAGGCAAGAAGAGCCTCAAGAATATGAGATTGACCGTATTCTTTCATCGGCTTCATGTAAACCGACCCAGAAAGATAAATTGACGCCCTCCCTCGCCTGTCCAACTGTGCAAACTCTCATCTCCCCCGTCAACAAGCCCATCCCGGTCTCCCAACACCCCAATCACAAGCACAAAGCTCCCCTATACTCCAATCCATTGCATATCCAAAGGAAAACCCTTTAAATCAAAGCTCAATACCACCCAAGCTTCCAACAAGATCCCAACAATGACTTCAGTCCTTCCCACGCCCCCAGCCCAGTACTACTCCTCCGGCCTCCGCGGCCGCTTCCAACTCGACGCCCACCGCCCCGTCCCCCCTTCTCCGCAGAAATACGAGCCCATCGACTATGAGTTCGACGACGCCAAGTATGCTGCCCGCACCGAGGCTGTTCTCCGTGCCGGTAAGCTGGAGCGGACGCTGCCTCCCGACTTCCCTCCTTCCGTCTCGGGCCCGCTGGTCTGGAGCGGCGGTGACTTTTCTGAAAATGACTATGTCGTGCACCTCTCGGAGAGGTGTCAGGCGGAGGTAAAGCGCGCGCTGCGGTACTTCCGGTGTAAGTCGACCCACCTTCACCCAGTCCCCTTTTCGGCCCTGTAAACTGTGAACTAACAAGTGAATCAGCTCTCGGCATCGAAGGGACAAAAGTAGACAGAACGACATTCCCGCTCCCAACTCTCGGTCCCCGGCTCGATCAAATCAAAGAAGACGTCTACGAGGGCCGCGGCTTCGCCATACTGCGAGGCCTGGATGTGGACTCCTTCTCCGAGGAGGAGCTCGTCGTCGTGTATCTCGGGATAACCTCGTACGTCGCCAGGACGCGCGGTAAGCAGAACCAGCGCGGCGACATGCTGAGTATGTTCCCCTCCTTCCCCCTTTCCACACAGGCGTTTCATCCCATTTTTTTTTGTCGATTAGCGTACTAACACGGTAAAAGTGCACGTCCTCAACGCCAGCGAAAACGACGCCGCCGAAAACAAGTCCATCGAAAAGGTAAGCGGACCACCAGCTCCTGGTTCAACAAGACAGAGTTAATGCTGACTCCGGCAGCCCTTCCACACTGATACGGTCTGCGACGTTCTCTGCCTCCTCACGAAAGCCTGCGCGGCTGCCGGGGGCAGGAGCATCATGTCCTCCGTCTGGACCGTGTACAACGAGCTGGCCGCCACCCGGCCGGACATCATTCACACCCTCTCGCGCCCAAACTGGCCCTT
Source organism: Scopulariopsis brevicaulis (assembly GCA_017657125.1). NCBI lineage: Eukaryota > Fungi > Ascomycota > Sordariomycetes > Microascales > Microascaceae > Scopulariopsis > Scopulariopsis brevicaulis. The sequence continues at coordinate 1,407 of JAGFNX010000530.1, forward strand.
TGACACGTTAGTTCTTCCATCCCCATCCCTTCTTCCACCTCCCCCCGCCCATCCCACCGCTATCCCATACCAGGAAGGAACAACCCTCAACTAACACCCCCCAGAAACGGCCGCGACCCCCCCTACTACAACCGCGCACTTCTCTACCACTATCACCCCAACCTCCTCCTCAATGTCTCCCGCCGCCTCCTAACCGGCGCCCCAAAAGACCCGCGCACCCCCGGCATCCCAGGCCTAACCCTCCGCCAAGCCGAGGCCGTCGACGCGCTGCACTCCGTCGCGCGCAGCCACGAGATCCGCACCGTCATGAAGAAGGGCGACATCCGGTTCCTGAATAACATGGGGGTCCTTCACAGGCGAGAGTCGTTCGAGGACGACGGGATGACGAAGAGACATCTCATTCGGTTGTGGCTGCATAACGAGGAGAGGTGCTGGAAGTTGCCGCCGCCGTTGAGACTTGCGTGGGCGAGGGTTTTTGAGGATGAAGAGAGGGAGACTCATTGGACTGTTAACCCCGTGGGGCCGGATGGGCGGGTTCTGAGGCAGAGTAGCTCTTGTGATTGAGTGGCCGAGCAGATGTGTGTTTCCTGTTTGTATTTCCTCCTCCATGTTCGTTTCCTTTTTGGCGGATGTTTAGGGTGGGATGTAAGGAAATGGATGGGTCCGCGGTCGACCGTAGCGGCTTCCCTCAACTTAGCGAAAAGGGGCCGGATCCCTCGTTCTATGTCATTGTTAGCTCTTGTTCCCTGATAGTCCGTTCTATACAACACCACCCAGCTGCTGTCTCCTCCAATGAAACCCACGCCCTAACTTCAGCCCTTGTTAAAAGTGATGTCGATTATAGTATAATTAGTGTATCCGCAAAACATATCTCAACACACATAAACATAGAAACAACTTCCTATTCCACCCACAGAACGGCCTAATCCATTTTATCGGGCGACCAGTCCTCGTCGTATAGCTGCGAAATCCAGTACCACTCATTATGAAAGTCGCCCGTTTCCCTAACCTTACGGAGGAACTCGCCTGAGAAAGAAAGAGGAGTTAGAATCAAGTACCAAGCATCACCCGTAGCATCGCAGATTCTCAGAATGTCGCAAAAACTCACTCATAGACCTCATCCGATCGTATGTCCCCCTCAAGAAAGTCTCCTGCTGCTCAGTAAAGATCCAGTTCTTCTTGTAGCCTCGAAGGCGGCCCTCCGCCGCGAGCCGGAACGGGGCGGGTCCATCCAGGACACCGTGGAAATGAGCCAGCAGAGTTATGGCTCCCTTCTGGAGCGTCTTGATGGCCTTGGGATTTGCGTACTTGTTTTCGAAGTTCATTTGACGCGCATACTCCTCGTCCCGCTTCGTGAGCATGGCACAGCTGTGGAGCAAGACAAAAAGAGTCAGATACACGGTGAACCAGACATCGTGCGTCCTCTTTTGAAAGAGGTCATTCAGCAATTTCCGGACGCTGTCGCTGAGGGGCCGCAGGAATCTGCTGTAGAAGATGCATTCCAACTGACCACCCATGATAGGAGGGGTTGGGATATGTCTGCCCCAAGAAGACGATGGGTAACGTATCATCTGCGGTATACCCAACGTGTTTTCACCAACGATTGCTTCCGGGAACGATGTCAAGCGGCACGCAACCCAAAGGCGGAAAGCGTCTACAATCAACTTTGCTGCCTTCTTTTCCTGGTTCTCGGTGCAGTCAGCTAAAACTGTCCAACGGTAGGAGATGGAGGGAACAAAGACACATCAACAAACCTTGAGTTGGTTTGAATATTTGAAAGCGAAGAGATACGTTTCCCACAGAAAATTACCACTGGGGTCCCTGGGCTGCAGCTTAAAAAGACTGTTCAAGTAAAGATGCAGACTTTCTTCAACCAACACACGGATGGATTCTGATGCCTGTTCCATGTTGGCAATGGCATAAGGAGGGACGGAAAATCGCTTTGCTTCTCCGTTTTCACGCCAAAGCTTCTCGAGCCTGTCTCCGTCTCTCGGTATGAACCTCCTCACTTTCAGTTCATATGGCGCATGGAGGAATATCTGACTGACAACGATTGTCAGGATCTCATCGGAGGCCCAGTCCGTCATGTCGTTCATATCCATAGATTGCCATCTCCTGCTGTATGTCCAATTGGGCGCGTCTTGCTCTCTGTAGAGGGAGGCTTCCGTGACGGAATATCGGTAACAGAGAGCAGGTCGGACGCAATTCAGACAGGGCCCGTTGGGATTATCTGGATTGATTGGGCACTAATAATTGAGGATTAGTGTGAGCATCGCGTCACGGCAACTGTGGGGGCACATGGAGGTAAAGCGCCTTATGCGCACAAGCTGACTTGGTTCAACTTACTTTGCACTTCTTGTAGTGGCATGACCTACAGGCCCCTCCAGCTCTCCTGACGGCTCGGAAATCTTGTCTAGAGTCCAATGAAAGCGGTTTGTTTCTTCCGGGCTTCTTTTTAGGCCGACTGGGGAGGTCACTCTTCGCCGGGGCTGGGCCTGAGTGGATATTTCTTGCACGTGGTTTCCGTCCTCTCTTAGGCTACAGATAGACAAATTAGTTTGGTATCCGGAAAAGATGAGTATAAAGACGGATGGGTTGTAGATAGCTTACTCTTGGACGAACATTCCAATTCTGGCTGGGTCCCACGCGAGGCGGCGGTTGCAATAGACCGGATCGCGGAGATCTGAGAGAAGAACCATTCGAATGATGATCTGGAGTAGAAGGCCCAGGACTGGGCGCGATACGACTTGATTTTGTGGACGCCGCAACCTTGGAGCTAATGGTCTGAGCATACGAATGCTGAGATGATGCCTGGGGAGTGAGGTGAACATAGGACCCCGATGTGCATGATGTTGTGCTTGTGCGGCGGCGATTATGGGCGTAGTCTTTCGTAGATGAGTTTGCAACGATATATTCGAAGCCCCCGTCCCTCAGTGAACGCGAGGAATTTCCCCTCTCGTTACCAGCATGTCTGCTCCAGTCATGATTTCCGGCGGGCGCGGAACGGGAGGTGAAATCGAAGATAGGATGGGTATCGCCAAGGTTGAAGGACAACTTCGGGGCTCCGTATTCTTCTTGGTCATCCTGGGGGGCCAAGACAATGTCCTCCTCTGGTGGGATGGGCGTGGCCGGTGATTTAGGCTGCTCAGAAAACCGCGAGCCAGTAAACCCGAAGACGAAGGGATCATTGAACTCGTTGTTCAAGCAGGCCCTTGGGCTGGACGTGGGGATCTCGGATTCAGTACCCATAGTTCTAGGATCTGGCGAACGAGTCTTAGTGTAGTATTCCGGCACCAGAGAGGGGTCGTTCATCGGCCACCTGGGTAACGTTGTGGGCCACAATCCATATGGCGGCACCTGTGGAGATGGTCTCTGAAAATATTCTCCAGGGACCACGGTATTAAGTTTGTGAATGGGGTAGGCGACTCCAGTTCCTAAGACCGCCTTGGCTCCGTTCTGGATCTGGAACACCCGGGAAGGGTGTTTGGACTAATGACAAGACACCGAGCGTTAGTGGGCTACTCGAGCCGGCGGTTGTACCCGGGATTAAGAGTGGAAGACGGAATTGGCGGTCAAGGGAAATGGCATCCTGACCTGCGACTCCATGCTTAAAGCCGGGACCATTTCTGGCATACGGCAAGCTGGAATGATAGGGTACTACGTGTACACCCCCCGGCTGAGCAAGGTAGAACACGATCGGTGAGCGCAGGTCCCTTCTCGTGTCTCCGTGTTTACCAGCTGTCACGTCGGACGCCCCTATCGACGTTGTGTCAATAAGTTGCACATGAAGGTGTGATGCCATTCACAAGGTAGGTCCCGATGAGGACGAAGGGGCGAATAGGAAGAGTTGATATTAGTGTTCCGGTAGAAAGACCCGGACAGATCGGCCGATTCGAGGCGCACGATGCTACAGTGGAACGCAGGGCGAGCTGGTGAGGCGGTAGGGAAAGCTGGGGCGGGTGGAGGGCAAGAGGGAGAGTCGGGCAGGGTTGGAGGAACGTCGGAGCCTTAAGCTCTCGACAGCCAACGCCTGCTGCCGGAAATAGAAAGCGCAGGGCGAACGAGTCTTTCCTTGATTCCTGCTTATCCCTGCTCTGGCGCGGGGTCGGCCAGCGGCTTCTTCCGTCGCTATTCCAATGGCGATGACGAGTCACGAGTGTAACTCGAACACAACCAATCAGGGAAGGGTACTTTAAGAGGGAGTTATTCCACTTCTCTGGAAGGGGGGGGGGGGGTAACAACCGAAAGGCTTGCGGCTCTTCATGACGAACTTGGCCTTTTGATATTTTGCCTTGTTTTTCACATTGGCGAAGAACAGCCACCCTCGAGCGTCCAAGAGCTAAGCCCCGATATAGACACCACCACCACGACTTCAGAGCGCCCTGATGATAGGGTGGGATGAACACCCGGCTCCCATGTCTGGGAGTGTCTTCGCATCCGATTCCTGAGCGAAGACTGCAGCCAAGTCTCGGATGGTGACGCGAACTCTCAAATCCATTTTTCGAGCCCCCTTCGATTCCGAGGACATGGAGAAGACGCGCAGAAAAGATATTCTGAAGCCGCCAAGCCAGGCGTGTCACTTCGAGGCACTTACTCGGCCCAGGATTCTGTTCTCCACGCTTTTCGCCTCGCCTTGCAATCCTGACGTTTCCCCCATGCCGACTCTGTTAGGCGCGACTTGGTTAGCAGATCTCTTGGGCGAACCCCAACTCAAACACCTCCAATCAAGCGACTACTGGGAGGAAACCGTAAAAACAGTAAATTCCAAGCCAACTATATCTCCATCACGGCGGCATCAGATCGATGCAACCGACAGCAGAATCGCCACGTAACCGAGGAGGTAACTCGGTATATAAAAGTCTTCATTACCTGTGAGAAGTCCCTGGTGCCTGAAAACAGGCGGTAGACTAACTGGTAGATATCGCGGCTTCTTGCTGGGGTAGTTACGCTGGTCTGCGCGAGCATCTCGCTGAACGTCCTGAGCGTGAACACGCCTTCACACTGCCCACACACAGCACATCCCCGACATCCCGGCTTTGCTCCAAGATCCCCCTCGCTCTCTCCATTTTGACACCTATATCCTTCATCACAAGCCTCACACGTGCTCCCTCGCAGAAACCAACCTGTCCCCAGCCATCTTCCACAATAGTTCCAAGATCTTGGGCCTGGCGTAGATATCATCGAGCATAGTCCGGGAACCCTTTGAACCGTAGTACCTAGGCAAGTGACCATATTCGTTCTAATCTTTCCTAGACTTGATATTTTGCTCGTAAATATCCTTAAAGTAGAATGCTTTGCTACGAAGCACCTCCTCGAGATAGTCGACATGTAGATTAATCCGACCGTCAAGTTTTTCCTAGTCGATACCGGGATAGCCCCTTGGTTTCTACTCGTCGCTCGCCTCATTCTCCTTATGCTTCGAGCAGAAGCGTTGCTGCATCCGGAAAGGCATATCAGACCCTCTCGAGAGTTCTCGGAGGCGGTCTTCATTAATGGATTCTTGTAGAAAGGGCACCTCGAATCTGAGTGACTACAGGAAAGGTCAAGGCGGTGGGTTTGGTTTCAGACATAGACGGCGACGAGACTGGCGACGCGACTGGAGACGTTGGCGGTGGCGTCTTTAGTGAAGGTTGGCTATCTTCTCCCTGGCCAGTACCCTTCACAAATCAAGTGACGGACTTCCTTACCAAGTGCCTTGTGCCGCTTCCGGCAAGGGGATCTCGCGGTGGGACTCTGGTCATTCGTCGAGTGACCCCGTTTCCTGGGGCGCGCCTGTCTTTTGTTGTTGGCAGGAGAGAGAGCTTCCAACGTCAAAGGTCCCGAACAAAGAAAAACAACTTCATCATCGCTGTCATCGCTGTTGCCAAGGGTGAATAGGGAAATACAGAGACCGAGTCTTGCTTTGGGAGGTTCGCCTTGGCGGCCGGTTAGAGGCAATGCGTCTGTGTTGGCTGCCATGGCGGGAAGACGGAATGAAGGAGAATCAAGAGACAAAAGGGAAAAGATGAGACCAAACACCCGGAGTGTAGACAGGGCTTTATATACTTCCAACCTTGGTCCCTTCACGGGACACACTTTTGGCCCCCTCCTCGCCACACCCTAAAATAAACCTTGCTAGCAATCTTTAAGTGTGGTCGTAGCTAAGGTTGAAACATCCCCTCAGTGAGTGATTCCGGCTACAAATACGTCGCCTCGCAGGTCAGCTCCAAGGTCACGCCGCTAATTGACGCGAGGTCCACCCCAGAGTCCACCTCTAAAGTCCACGTCCTGAAGGGACTCAACAGCAGCGAGGAGGACTCGGAGAATTTGCGCAGAGTCCCGTCCATCAAGATGTTCTTGTCGCGGCCCGTGTACTCAAACCCGAAAGTGGACTCCGTGGTCGCGAAGTTCAGGACGCGTGCCGAGGCCGTGCTTTTCTGGATTGTCAATGGCTCATCGACCTTTTCGAGACTGAGATCTTTCATGGCAGCCCCGAGAGTGACGTGGATGCTCACGACCTCATCTCCGTCGAGCCCCGCGCCCTCGAGGAAGATGCGCGCACGACTCACCCGGAGACGGCCGTAGTTCCGGAACACGCGGCTCTCGCAGTTCAGGGTAAAAGATGCTGTCCTCGAGCCCTTGAGTGAGTCGAGGAACCCGTCGGGCTGCACCAGCGCGTTGTTCCCACCGGGATTCTGGGAGGAGAAATGGAAGGTGCGCTCCTGCGCGCGTACGTACGCGCTCACCTGGGAGGACAGGGCCTGCAGGGTCGCCGCATCCGTGAGGAAGCTTGCGACGTCCTTCATGGGGTCGAGCACGACCGGGCACTCGGCGTCCAGAGTGTTCCAGGCGTAGGCAGCCAGGTACTGGCGGAAGTCTAGGTAGATCCAGGTGCGGAGGCTCAGCAAACGCTCGGCCATGGCGAGCTTGATGATGCCGAACATCCTGTCGTCCCCGTGGATCTGCGGGATGGCCTTGCGCAGGCGATTTGTATGCTTCTGCTGCGCCAGGCTTTGCTGCACCACAGTGAGGTATGTGTCGCCGGCCGTCTTGAAGGCCGTCTGAGCGACGAAAATGGCTTTGCCGCGGATGACCATCTTGGAAATGAGGAGGAAGAAGTCGCTGGCACCTCCAATGCCCTCGTCTTTGATCTGTTCCACGACCATCGGATTAGGTAAAGGGTTGGAAGGACGCATGAGCAGGCCTCAAAGATCTTCACTTACACCATCGTACAGGTTGCTCATCTCCACCTGGAAAACGTCCCAATCCGCCATTATGTTGATAGCGTCGTCGCCCTCGATGGCTAAGCAGAATGCCGTCAGCTCTGTAGAGTCAAGTCCATCGAAGGACAAACTCACCCGGAATCTTAAGATTCTGTATGTCCTCTTTCTTGACATCATCCATTGAGTTCATCTTCTTCACCAGATCGACAATCGCGGTAATTGCCTTCATAAGCTCCTGGACCTTTTTGAGGTACGGCTCGATCTTCTTGTAGACCTTCTCGATCGCCTTGGCGATGTCCGTGATTTTCTTCCAAAGGCTAACGCTCTTCTCGACGGCATCGATAGCTGACCCCAGTTCCGCCGCGCCAGCCCCGATCGCTCCCGCTCCCGCTGGCGGAGCGACGCAAGCTAGTGCGATGCCGCCGACAACAGCTGCCACAGCCGTAAAAACCTCGCCGACAACCTTCAATTCTTGACTGGTCTTCCAAGCGTCAATACCAGCTTTGAAGGCGTCCTGTTTCGCTTGGAGATCCAGCTGCAACGCTTGAAATTCATTGTGTGCCTTGTCGAAGGCTTGGCGGGCTCCCGTGAGCCGCTCCTTGGCTGTCTTGGCCATGAAGGAGTAGACCTGGTCTGAATCCACGGATTTCTCCAGCGCGATGTTGGCAAACAGCCGGAAGTTATTGGAGTTTGCGGCCTGTCCTTGCAGCTCGCGATATGCAGAGTCAAAGGCTGCGGCTGCCCCGAGACGAGAGGAGAGAACCTGCTGGGCGATGGAGAGGTCGAGCTTGGGAACAAGAGATGTTATTAGGGCATTGTATCCGACCACTGAAAGTATTTCGCATTAGCGATGGCCTCCGTATCACCCCTGAGTAGTTGTCTGCCTACCTTTGGCCGTGTATATCATCCCAGCTTGACTGAAGAGGTCGAACGCTTTGGGGATTCCCCGGCAGACCTTTAGCACGAAGTCGGCTAGCTGGTAGGCGAGCTCTTGATCTTGGTGCTGGTACCTGGAAGCTAGGAGGAGCTGATAATTGAGCAGGCGCCGCAAGTTGCTTCGAAGCTTGTGTTAGAAACTATCATGTCTGGAGAAAAGCGACCGGGGAACGAGAACGAGCGCGGTACACTGTGCAGGTCGTGGCGACCCAAAGTAGGCCGATCATTCATTCTGATTGATCGTGCCCGTTCGGCCTTCCCACGAGTTTCAAGACGGGCGTGAGCCACGGATAAGACCACCAGGAGAGACCCGACTAACAAAGGAAAGAGCGCGACACAATGGAGGAACAAGGGAAAGCACGACAGACAGCAGAGAAAGGTGAGAACGAAAGAGAACGGCGAGGGGAGCGGAAAAATCAAGGACGTGATACTTACCTGTTGTACTTATCCCAGCCCATCTCGGCGAGTCTACCGTCGTCTTTAATCATGTCGACTATAGACCGAGTCGAGTTTTCGAAAAGCTCCCTTATGGTGCTATTGTCACCGAGTGACTCCACTGAGTTATCCCCATCGGACTGGGCAGTCACGGCCCAGTACCGGTGGTTCGGGCTTGCCGCCGCAGAGTCGATCGTGATTTGCGCAGATTTACCTGGAAACTTGACGGTCAGGCAAATCGGAGATGGCGACAACTCACAGTGGAGCGCAATCAGAAGCTGCTCTGAGCCACCCGAAAGCTGCAGCTCCACTGGCTTGGACTGCGAAAAAGCGTCGCGTGTGATCAGAGTCAAGTGGTCGCAGGTAGGCGGGAGCTGGACAGGTGTTGGTGCCGTCAGACGGTCGGCATACACCTCGATCTCGCTAACATCCTGGACGCCTTCCTTTCCCTTGTGGTCATTAGAGAACTTAACCACCTTCTGGACAGCCTCGTCGAGCTCCAGGTAGCCGCCCCGGGCGTGGCCAACCACACCAACCACATCGTAGTTTTCACACAAAGACGGCTCGCTAGTCAGCGCCTTGATCCTGTCGTCAAGGTCAACGTACGACTCCGGGGGCACGTATCTGAGAACAACCATGATAAAGTGGGTAGATAATGATACTTGACAAACAGTCTGTAGAAAAGTGGTGTTTACTCTTCCCTCTGCAATATCATTCAGTGAGCGTGGACGTCGAGAGGCATATTATATCCTTCTCGGACGATCGAAGACGGCTGACCCGCAACGGGCAGTTATGGAACGCGTGGCGAGGGAATAAGAATGGAACAGGCAGGAACGCCTCAATCCGGAAATTCAGCCAGCCCCATCCACGCGCAGTCAACGCAAAGTTGCGGGGTTATTGAAGATCATTGAAGTCTCGGCCAGACCGGTCCGTGTTCTAAGATGGAGTTGAGGTGTGATTCAGGTACTTCGGGTCCTGGTTGCCCCACTTGCGGGCCGTCCCGGCACACATGGCTAGCGCCACTAAGAGGATTCAGCAAGCCCTGTCTATGCGCAGTCAACGCAGCGGTGAGACATTACTGAAGATCACTGACGGTTAGTTGACCTGGAACGTGCGTTATTAAAATGGAGTTGGGTAGCAATTGGGGTTCTCGAGGGCCTCGTTGACACTCCCGCGGACCGTTCCAGTGCGCATGATTGGAGGAGGCGTGCAGGAAAGCTTGGACACGAGCATTCGGCCAGCTCGGTATATGCGTGGTCAACGCAGAGTTGCTAGGGTTACTGAAGATCGCTGAGGCTCAGCCAGCCCAGTCTATGCACAGTTAACTCAGAGCTGCGGGGTTCTTCAAGGGGGCTGATGTTCAGCCAGGCCAGTCACGACCGGACAACGCAGAGTTGCCCAAATTTGGGGGTTTTCTAAGACTTGATCTCCGCAATAGTGCACCAACTGGGTCTCAACTAAGAAGGTGTTGGAAGGGACGCTTCTAAACAGGCGACTTACATGCTGATCAATGAGTGAATTATGTCAAGTTTCGGAGCTGAGGCGAGCTGAGATGAAAAGAAAAAGCAATCAAACTGCATCCGAGTCCTAAAGTATTGGATGGAAGGCCTTACGAGCAACTGCCGGTATGTTGACCGTTGAGGGGCAACACGCGTAATCGTAGAGATGTTGGCCAGCAGCTCGTCGGTAGAGTTGTGAGCATCCTCAAAGACAAGTGTGCAGGGTGCCATCTCACAAAACAGTACTTAATCTCACTTCTCCGCCTTCTGGGAGGTTCAATGCACTGACGACAACTGGCACACATCACATTCCATCTCAATTCCGTGTATAAACTCTTCCTACCCCTAGCTCCTCAGAATATCTACCCAAGGCACAATGGATGCTGGCGAAACCATCCTCACGGCGTTTTCGAACCAAACAGGCGACTTGACTAAGGAGGTCAAGGTTGTGGACAATGGCGGGAATGCAACAGGCGAGAAGAAGCCTCGCTTTATCCTTCAGTCCGGCGGCTACCTCGGTAAGATTGGTTCACCCGCCGTTCATTCCTTCAGACCAGATTTGACATTACCCCGCCTGCAGATGTGAGGGCCTACGTGTCCGCCGGTATGGCGTTTCCTCCATCGGCAGAAAGCTTCAAAGGCCTCCATCCCGAGGACAAGCTGAAAAAGCTAGTCGACCTCGACTCTGCTATCTACCAGGTACGGGCACACGTTCTCCTATCCACGCCAAGGTGGTATTGGCGTGCGCTGCTAATGCTCAGACGGGGTGGGAAATAGGAGACTCAAGATGCTATGGTTGGCGTTCACACCTCCTGCGCAGAGTTTAACAAGGATGCACTGCCAAACTTCAGTAAGTGGGATTGCGGCGGGTCAGGCCCCGGCAGTGCCTGTCCAGAAGACACTGACGCTGAGGCAGGGCTCATCACCAACGAGACGAAGGAGTACGCCGAGACAGCTATCGAGCAACTTACCGGCCTCGGAGATGGTAGCTTTCAGGGCATGCTGGACATATTGACCAGCGATAGATACAAGGAAGAGGGTTCTGAGAACTCTGAAGAGTTCCAGGGTGCTTCGAAAGCCGCGAGCGGGATTTTGCTAGACCTCAGCAAACAAGCTCAAAAGAAAGCCGATAGAATCAGCACACTGGTGAAGCAGATCACCTCGGTAAGTCACTCAACCTCCCTAGCCTCTCTAGCTATATTGTCCGCAATAGCGCAGGGGATGCTAGCTACGTACTAAGGCGCTGACGGGCTAACCTCCTCCCAGTTTGAAACCAAGCTTGAAACCGACAAGAAGCGAGTCGATGACCTGTGCGTCAAGTACCAAGGAAAGGAAGGCGAAAAGGACTCGGGCTACGTCTCAAAGCTCAACACTAGCCTTGCAACCCTTCGCGAGGATGTTAAGAAGGCTGCGGCGGCTGCGAAAGCGGCTCACGACGAATTTGTAAGTTGGACCATTCTCCCATGGCTCCCCCCTTGTAGCAACTATTGCATCAATCCGAGAGCCATTCTGATGGGCTCTTTGCGATTTCGCCGCAGGACCACGATGTCGCCGTTGCGCAGGGGACCGCTGCGTACATCTGGATTCCAGTTTGGGGCTGGATCGCGGGGACTACGGTCGCCATCGTCTTCAACAACAAGTCCAAGGAGGCGTACAAAACGTACGAGGCGCAACTCAAAGTCGAAGCTAGCAAAAACACCGAGGTCATGTCGCTCGAGAACGTCATCGCCGACGTCACGGTGCTCTCGAACGAGAACAAGACCATGTCGGAGAAGATGGGGAAGGCCATAGCCGCACTGCTGGAGATACAGAAGGTCTTCGAGGACGTGGCGAAGAATCTGGGCAAGGCGTCCAGCATGATGGGCTCCGCGGACGGGTACCTCCGGAGAAGCCTGTGGGAGCGGAAGCGCATGATCCGACCCCGGGTCCAGAGTGCCGTCGAGAGTTGGCGGGATGTCCAAAACGCCGCCGAGGGGCTCTTGGAAACCGACGGCAACATCAAGACTTCAGGAATTGTAGATGGCGTTACTGCTCCCAAGATTAACTAAAGGAGGGGATATTCTAGCGTCTCGATAGAATTATAGCATATCTCTACTATTACCCTAGCTATAATTCGATAAGTCGCCGTGGAAATACGAGCAACGCTGGGCGAGATAATTCCTGCCGCTGATGGAGAGGAGAACCCAGGCCTGGGTTCCCTCCCAGGTGTACACCTATGTTGGGTGCCATCATAGCGAGGCCCAGACAAGATAAGTGCATCATCTGTGGATGGTGCAGGGACTTTTATATTCAGGGAAGCTGAGCATGCATCCTCTAGTTGTTGGGGACGGGGGGTAGGAGGGGTTTTGGAGGGGGTGGAAAAGGTAAAGAAGAGGGCGGTTCCGGGAAAGAAGCTGTTGCATCCTGTGTCTTGAAGTGGTGATGGCTGCCCCGTGTGATTATACATGTTATTAATGTCAGCCTCCCGTGTTACCGCTCTGGTTGGCCTGTAGCGCGTTGCCGTACTCGCCGCCCTGTACCTCCCTTCTCAATAAGCTCTCGTGAAGGGGCCACGAGCCCAGCAAAGAAAGCATAGTAAAGCCTGGAACCTTGTGGAGGACCAGGGTCGTGGTCCCAAGCCCTATCAGCATGATACAAACGAGTTCATCGTTGGAGCATGTCGCGTCCCTTCCTAGGAACATGACCGCCTCACGAATTACACCTTCTGAAGCCTGACCCAATGCAGCATAGCGTGTTCATACTGCTGCCGCGTATCTTGCCATCGGAAAATCTTGCTTGGTCTCTGTGTCTACCGTTGATGTCCGTAAGATAAGTCAAGCATGTCCTCGTGACGGAAATACTACCAGCAGATATCTTGAACTGGTCTTCCCTGATAAACACTCTTGGCGGCACGGTGTCTACTGGTAGTAGAGCCCTATCCAGATGCGGCCCATGGGGGGGGTCCAGTTGTGCATAATGTCCAAGGTAACGCAGGGTCAACCCGAACAGGACACAAAGGCTTGACCGGAGCACTTCGTAACTGGAAGCTCACTGTGCTGCATAAGTTCTAGCTAGCGCCAGTAATCATGCCTCTTATTATCGACGAGTCGCATGCTTCGAGAAGGATGACGACTACGGGGAGCCTGGTGGAGCCGTTCAACCATACGGAAATCCTTCCCAGCGCTCTGTCCCGGCGACGACCAGGACAGTCTCAACAATCGACTCTCAGCTAAGACTTGTGATGTTTCGAGGATGATGGAGTGATGGAGTCCATAACTTCCGTACTTATATTATAGCCTCACCATATGCGTATGATCGATGGTCGCTGTGACCCTCTTATGCCCCTGAACGAACGGACACTGTACCTCCCGTTCCGGGGTACTGCCCCGCCGTCGGCCGACCACATTCGGGCGTTGGACGGGAGCGCGGTGTTAGGGGCTAAGTAATTATTGGCAAGCAGAGCTATGGCATCTCGTGTGACCTGATGTGACTAGAACAAGTGAGCCCTTGATGTGGAGCGGTCTTCAAAATCGTTCAGCGGAAGCCAGGATAATAGAGGCCGTCAATATGGAGCGCATAGACACGCCCGTCGAAAAGCCCTATCGTATGGTTAGGCGTTTGTCGAGAATGGCCCTGGCGAATCAAACAGGGCATTCCTCTCTTATTGGGAAAATGTCATGAACTGCGATGAAGTGAAAGCGGCTATGTTCGGTACATCCTGTCCCTTGTACGTGTCCGTCGTGATTGTTCAGGGGCCCCCTGCGTAGTTCTCGTCGGGGATTTGCGTCAAGACTTCTGAAGATTGCTTGTTGATTACCCGAGACGCTGCGGAATAGCACAATCGTACGAGATGTGGTACTTTCCGGTGAGCTGCTCATTCCATGGCTTCGTCCATGGCTTCTAAATGACATCAGCAGAAGAACTGGCTGGGTAGCAAGGTCAGTCCCAGTCCGCCCAGGTGTCGAGGACAGCCCCATACGCTGTCCGACAGCGCTTGCGGCCGGAGAAACTCCTCGTCGCTGCTCAACGACCGGTCCACGCCGTACCGAGTAGGCGATTTCAATCGGAAGCTGGCCGGCGAAAGTGATGGTCACAGTGTCGAAGAAAAGATGTGGAGTTTGACTAACCCAATTGAGTGAGCTCCGTCGATTAGGATTAGGTTCACCGTGGCTCTCGTATATCTCAAGCTGTAGGCTGGATTATTCAGGACAGGCGAGCCCGAGCCCATTGCCGTCCGTGGTAATTGCATCACCTTGCCGTGGGAGGGGGCCAATTGGCAGATGCAATGACTATGTGCCGGGCCGTCAGGGTCCCACTTGCCACTCGGATCTCGCGCGCTGAGTGGGTCAGAAATGCGGGGTTGGCCAATCAACGCCGACTAGTTACCACATGCAAAAGTCGCCGCTAAAGCTGCTGTTTTCTGCTTTTTGTCGTTCGATGATGTTCTCCTGAACATCCGGCCCATCCTGCCTGATCAACCCGGCCCTCCTTCCCCTCCTTTTTCGTCACCTCCATCCTCCGTTTAGCCTTTTTCGTTCTTCATCTTCAGCACGTTGTGCAATTGTTGGAATTGGGTTCGGCGAATGAACCGAGGCGATTTTCTCGGATATAGAACCCTAGATCCGAGTCTTTCTCCACTGCGCCTCCCGAGGAGCTCGTGCCGACCCGATCCTCAGTTCCACGCCACTTAGTGACGCTTCGCTGCGATCACACGGCCTCCCACTCAATGTCTGCTTGCGTACCGGTGCATCCGTACGCGTTATTTCGGTAGCCGTGAATAATCACACCCATCTCGAACCCACCTAATTTCCCTCGCCTCCCGCTCAACGACCCTCGACAACTCCCCAAACGCCCAAGATGGTCGTCTACCACACCGCGACGAACACCTACGGCCACCCCTTCCCCGCCGTCACGCTCGCCTACTACCTCCGCTATTCCTCGCCGGCCATCAACCCTTTCGCCTCCCATGTCCTTAGCACCGACACCATCTCCAACGATGTCGACCCCGCCACCGGCCGCCTCCACATGACGCGCATCCACCTCAAGAAGTCCCGCATGCCCTCGGCCGTCTTCAAGCTCCTCCCGGCCTCCATGACGGGAGGTAACGCCGCCGAGAAGGCGAGCTACATCCTCGAGACGAGCGTCGTCGACATGCGCGAGGGCTGGATGCGCACTGAGAGCCGCAACCTCAACTTCACCGGCGTGCTCAGCGTCGTGGAGCAGCAGCTGTACAAGGTGCCCCAGGGCGTGCAGACCCCGGTGAAGGTGGGCAGCGAGTCCAACACGGACGTTACGACTACGGTGGTCTTCCGGTCGAGGCTTGGCGAGAAGATCAGGGGCAGGCTTCAGGACGTGCGGGACGAGAGCTGGCTGTCCGGGTGGATGGGGAAGCGGGTGCAGAAGAGCATCGAGAAGATGGCGTCGACGAAGACGGTCGACCAGCTTGGGAAGAGCAGGGAGGGGATGAGGGTTGTGCTGGAGCGGCTGAGGAACACGGGCGTCATGGGAGTATTGGAGATGGCAAGGAGGGACAAGCAGGCTCACATGGCCTGAACGACGGATGCTCGACATTCGAACCGCAGACACCTGAGCGACGAGCGACGATGCGAGAATTGCTGGCAACACGACCGGAAAGGCGGAAAGCTAACCGACGAGCCTTCCTTCACTCGACACCAGTTTAAGCCCCTCGCTTCGCAACGACCTCCGCTCCCTTCCCGCCGCCCGTCGACGCGGATGACGGCGTAACGCTATATCACGACCCGTCCATTTCTTGTACACAACCTTTACCATTGTCTTTCTATCCTGTCTTTTAACGGCCATCTCCACTGTTTATATCTTCCGGGGTGGCGGCCTCGGGTTTCTGGCGAGGAGGATTCGGCACACGATTTATCCTGGAGCTCTTCTTCCGCTCTTTATCTCTGTATGTGTTAGCTACTTGTAGGAAAACGAGTTTGGGTGACGGAGTTGACGAGCAAATGGAATGTCTGGCGTTTTGTGCCCTCTTCGTTGAGAAGCATCCTTATGAAACAAGCTCTGGGGTGCATTGTTACTACAAATTCATACCAAATTACAGTAAACCAACCGGCTCCAATTGCCACAAGTCTTGCCGTCCGATGCTCAAACTCGCGCGATCCTTTTGTGAAAACACCAACTGTTCTTTCCTCATCCTTCACGTCCCCGACGTCCTCCACAACTCTCTCAATCATGTCCTGTCCGCGCTACCATCCGCAATGGGCACGTCCATCTCAACCCTCAAGCCCTCGTACCCCGCCCTCCGCCGCACATGCACCTTGACCCCCCTAACCGGCGGCCTGATCACCTCAACTGACAGGCTGCGTCCCATCTTCGGAACCTCCAGCCCCTCCCTCCCCACCTCCGTGACCTCGAACCCAACCACCAGCGCCACGACAAGACACAGAACCTGGTCTCGGACGAGGTGCCTGCCAGGACAATACGCCGTTCCGCCCCCGAAGGGTAGAAGCGCCTTCTTCCTCGGCCCGGAGAAGGCCTTCTCGTCCAGGAAGCGGCGGGGGTTGAAGGACGCGGCGTCAGGGCCCCAGATTTCGGGTGAGTGGTGGATGGCACCGGCGGATATGATGATCTGTGCGCCCTTCTTGAGGAAATGGCCCGTCGGAAGTGTGGTATCCGCCAGCACGGAGCGGCTGCTGATGGACGAGTTGCTCACGCGCAGGGTCTCGAGCCAGACCGAGTTCAGTAGCGGGCACCGCTCCAGTATAAACGCCGTGTTAACGGTCAATACCTCCTCGGTGGACCCGCACGGCGCGTCGACCAGCGACAGCGCGTCGAGCTCTGCGCGAAGCTCGGCGAGGAGCTCCGGGTCACCAAAGACGAACGCAACCATCCAAAAGGTCAGGATATGGATGTTGGTCACGAGAGTGCCGATGACGATTATCTCGAAACGCGCAATGGTGCTGGGGTCCCAGAACTGCCGGAAGAAGGCGTACCGGTCAGAGACCATCCCGCACGCCCCCTTGACGAGGTTCCGCCCGTAGTACTCCTGGAAGAGCGAGGATATCCGGTCGATGGCCTCGCCGCCCTTGCGGGCCATGAAGTTCCGTCCGAAGTTTTGAAGGAAGAATGTGTCGGAGTCGAGGTCGCTGGAACAGTCAGGATCTCATTTTCGTCTCACGTCACCTCCGAGGGTAGATGTGGCAGCCAGGTTAGCGGAGGCTCTCCACCAGGCAAGACTCACGTTACAGTCTGGAGGAAACTCACGTCCCATGCTACCGGGTTGTCCCGGCCGTATAGCGCCGCGGCGCTAGCGTTCGCCATCACTCCATGAAGCCAGGGGAGTAGGTCGACCAGGACGCCCTTGGGAGGTATGTCATAGATAACGGAGCGGATATGGCTCTGTCCCGTAACAAACATCGCCGGATCTTTATTCGGTCGGAGCTTCGTATGGCTGCTGCGAGAGCTCGCGCGCAGCTCGGGGAGCGTTGGGTCACCGGACGGGTTAGTCTGCGAAACTACTCCACTCGTCAGGCTCAAGAGCCGGCGCATCTGGCTCATTATCATCACCGAGAACGAGAGGTTCTTGGAGTTTCGGTATATGGCGCTGGCGATCTCTGGGCAGTTGACAATGTATAGCTCCCGGCGGAGAGCTTGGATCTTGAAGATGGGATATGGCGTCTCTAAACTATTTCGAAACCTGCCTCGTCAGCTTCTGCCGTTCGTCACCCGACGCCCTGGGTTAGAACTGACGCTATCTTCTCTAGGTGGTGGTTAGAGCCTCGCATCATCCCTATGATGTGCCCTAGGACCGGGAACCCCTTAGTCCGGACGTAGACCGGTTCACCCGGAAGTTGCCGGGGGATTGATAGGAGCCATGCTAACAACAAGCCGAGACCAGCAAGCACAATGCCAGCGAGGCAGATGTTCATAACGTTGGTATTAAAACTACGCTCCATGGCTGCGGTGAACGACGATGTACGCGAGGCTAACAGCTGCCATGAACAGCGTGTCCGCCGCGAGGAAGCGCCAACTTCAGTCCGGGGTCTCCGTATATAAGCTACAACTCTGCAAAACCAGGCCGTACTCGCTTCCGGGCCCATGACCCTCCACACTTACTAAAATCCCCATGCAGCGAGCCGCAATATTAAGAGTAGATCGGGTCTCAGTTCCCACGGGAGCCTACAAGTCTCCGAGAGAGGATCGGACTGGTCCCGCGATTTTGTGCTACCACATTCCCGTGCGTGGTCACAGATGTAACCGAACAGCTCACTGGACCCGGGACTCTTGCGCAAAAAAAGGGGGAAATGAGAGCGCGAAGGGGCGGGTTTTGCAGTCCGCTATGAGACATTGTAGTCACTCGGGACCAAGCCTTAATTCTCGTATTAGGACCGTGCATTTGCCTTGCATAGTCGACTTCGACCGCAGAAAGCAGAATTTCGAGCACCTATATCACGATAACCAAGTGATGTGCGAGACAGGCGTCCAACGGGGAATGATTGTGTATGGGTAGACAGGTGGTGTCTTGAGGAAGATAAGGACGGGGAGGGCATCGAGGAAGAAAGCAGGGCGTCCAAAATAGTAACCAGAAGCGAGTCCGCTTCTGCCTCGCAAGGTCGTCCCGATCTTAGGCGACCTGTACATCCAGCCCGCCTTTGACGGTGCCCAACATGTGGGTTGCACCTAGCAAGTCCATCCCGGATCATGGTCCTCCACTGGAAGTCACTGGTGCTTGTTGAGAAGACAAAACGCACCGACGTCCTCGAAGACCAGCTTCATCCCAGGCCGGCGTCACGTTGTCCGTTGTTCATTGCCACCTCTTGCCTAGCCGCTGGCGAATGAACGGAGATTTTAGGAGGAACCCGGCATGTTATTGAGACACGAGACGAGCCGAGCGGTAGTGTGCTGTACGATCAAATGCGAGATAGATGAAGCGTCCTGGAGTGATAGGCCACCTCCCGAGGCGCCTGCAACACCGATCAGAGGTCGCCGGCGGCCTTCCACCCGTGTCCGGCTCCACCGTAAGCCCAATCGGACACCGGTCAAGCTACGCGAAGGCGTTGGAAATGGCTAGGCTCGCGAGAGATCCGAGGAGAGGTTGGACAGCGGGAGACAACCACAGGAAAGTGTGTTTCAATAAAGCTGGGAACCTTGAAAGCGAATAAAAGGGGGCCTTTACCGAGACCAGGGGCGGTTGAGCGGGAGAGGGCTCAGAGACGTGTCTCCCGGAGATCACACCCAATCCCAACGATCAGGGTCCCCTTATTGAGACGCCATCTCGAGTCGCACCGGGGCTGAAATCTAGCGAGGGCTTTCCCGGGTTGTGTTCGTCCTGGCGCCCTCGTAACTGGGAGAGCGGCATGGAGAGCGCCTCCATGTGATGGAGAAGATGCTGTGGGACCGAGAACTATGGAATAAGGGAGATGGAGCGTGTTCGAGGAGCTGGAGTAATTGTGTGGCTTGAAAGAGCCATGATGATTTGTTCTCCATACAATTTCCGAACTATACGATAAATCGGACCAAAGATGGCCCTGCGATGAATGTTGAGAGAGTGTGAGGGAGACCATCAAGTGAGGCTCCAATTAGGCATCCAATGCCATGTGAGGTGAATGACTAAGCATGAAGCTATTCGCGGATGTGCCTGCACTCTTCAGTCTCTTGAGAGCAACTCTACGGAAAACACACTCGCCCTCCCTCCAACTTGGTGACATGATGTTCAAATCCTGTCATAATGGCCTCCTCCTCAAACGGAGACGTCGTTGTCATTGATGATGACTTAACGGCATCAGAATCGGATCTTGAGATCATTTCGCCTCCGTCTCTCCCTGTCGCGTCCGAACGCGCTTCCGCCCCACTTCCAAATGTGAAGCGCGAACCCGGGTTAGCGGACTTCGAGGCGAAAGTTGAATGGACCGACGACTCGGAAGATGACAAGAAAATCCAGGTGAAGAGGAAGCGAAAGTCAGTTGCGGGAAGTGCGAAGAAACCACGGGGGCGGCCGCCGAAGAAGGCCAAGGCGGCGGCGTATGGGCCCCCTTCCGATGACGAACTCGCGGAGGCCGGCGTCCCGGACTATCTGCGCAAGCGGCGCAAGGTCTTTCAAGAGAATCTGGGCATTCTTGAAGAGGCCGGTCTGCGATTACCTCCCAGGTTCGACGGGATCCAACTCGTGGAAGATGATCGGCTGCATGAACTCGAGGAGCGGCCAAAGTTCGACGAGGCGAGCGGCGTCAAGCCATGCAGGCCTTACCATGACATCGAGCTCGAGCACTCGGGCGGTGTTATTCCCGCCCCCATCGCACAGTATCTGCGAGACTATCAGATTGCCGGCGTCCGGTTCCTGCACAAGCTCTTTGTCTACCAGAGGGGCGGCATCCTCGGCGACGACATGGGTCTCGGAAAGACAGTTCAGGTCGCGGCCTTTTTGACCGCAGCGTTTGGAAAGACCGGCGACGAGAGAGACGCCAAGAGAATGCGGGCCGTGCGACGGGATCCCGATCTCTGGTATCCAAGGGTCCTGGTCGTGTGTCCCGGGACCCTGATCAGGAACTGGAGAAATGAACTGGACCGCTGGGGCTGGTGGCAAGTCGACACATGTCATGGGCCGTTGAAGGAGGACGCAGTAATGACGGCGAGGTCTGGCCTTCTCGAAATCATGATAACCACCTACCAGACCTACAAGCAGAACAAGAGCATCATCAACGGCGTCGAGTGGGACGCCGTTGTTGCGGATGAATGCCATGTCCTTAAAGACTCACGCTCTGAGACCACCAAAGCCATGGATGAAGTGAATGCGCTCTGTCGAATCGGGCTCACTGGCACCGCAATCCAAAACTCGTACGAAGAACTCTGGACCATACTGAACTGGACAAACCCCGGTCATTTCGGGTCCAAAGCGGAATGGTCGAGTACCATCAGTCGTCCACTTACAATTGGGCAGTCTCATGACGCCACCCTCAAGCAGCTCAGCCTCTCACGGAGGACGGCGAAGCTGTTGGTTCAGAACCTCTTACCTAAATTCTTCCTCCGCCGCATGAAGACTCTCATCTCTCATCAGCTCCCGAAGAAAACTGACAAGGTCGTGTTCTGCCCCCTCTCAGATATCCAGCGGGAGGCCTACGGAAACTTTCTCGAGAGCGAGGAACTAGTAATCCTCCGCACACTTGGGGAACCCTGCAGCTGTGGCAAAGTCCGTGACAACAATGTCCGGACGAAGAAGGGGTGGTGCTGTTATAAGTTTTTACCCAACAGCCGTCCCTGGCAGGCGATCATCTTTCCGGCTATGATGTCTCTCCAGAAAATGTCCAATCACGTCACCTTGATGGTGCCCTCGTCACTGGACCTGGCGGACAAGCAAAAGTCGGAACTGGACCTGTTACGCATGGCTCTTCCGGAGACGTGGGAGGAACTCTATCACAAGAGGGACTCCATGGTCAATTTGGCCAATCCCGAGTTCTGCGGTAAGTGGAAGATCCTCAAGAAACTCCTGAGGTTCTGGCATGCAAACGGGGACAAAGTCCTCGTGTTTTCGCATAGCGTCAAGCTTCTGCGCATCCTGCAATACCTCTTCAGCAACACCAGCTATTCCGTCTGTTACCTCGACGGGTCGTTGAGCTACGACGACCGGCAGAAGGTGGTTGACGACTTCAATTCGGACCCCGGCCAGTTTGTGTTTTTGATCTCTACAAAGGCCGGTGGCGTTGGGTTGAATATTACGGCTGCCAACAAGGTGGTCATCGTTGACCCTCACTGGAATCCGTCCTACGATCTCCAAGCACAGGATCGAGCCTACCGTATCGGCCAAACACGGGATGTCGATGTCTTCAGACTCATCTCGGCTGGAACCATTGAGGAAATCGTCTATGCGAGGCAGATCTATAAGCAACAACAAGCCAATATCGGTTACAACGCATCATCAGAGCGGCGATATTTCAAGGGCGTGCAAAAGGATGAAGAGCGCAAGGGCGAAATTTTTGGTCTCCGCAACTTGTTTACCTTTCATGGAGATCAGATTGTGCTTCGGGACATTGTCAACAAGACCAACATCGCCGAGGCGAAAGCGGGCATCAGTCTCGTGGACGTGGACATAGAAGAGGCGGTCAAGGACGAGGACATCGGCGCGATCAAGAAAGAGGGTTCGGATGAGGACGGGGGCATGGGCCAGCTCGCGGCCCTCGTCACGACTGAGGACAAGGAGGAGTTTCTCGCGTCGAAGCGGAAAGAGAAGCCGAAGAGCGATGCCGTCCAGGCGATCCTGTCGGCCGCGGGTGTCGAGTACACCCACGAGAACTCGGAGGTGTTGGGGTCGTCCAAGGTTGAGCAGGAGCTATCGCGACGGGCCGAGCTCGCGGGTGACTCAGACGCCGGTATGGAGGGCGATAGTGCGCTGTTTGCCGGCGACCAGAGCGAGGACGACAGGGAGCTCCAGGGCTACGCTTACAACCCGCCCGAGGAGGTCATGAAGCGGCAGTTCTGCTCGATGGCGAGGGAGTTTGGGTTCTCCACCGCGACGGAGTTTGCGCTCATCGTGGAGGGAATGACGCAGGAGCAGAGGAGGAACTGTCTCGATACGTTTTACAAGAAGCGGGCGGCGGCGCTACTCGGGGATGCCGGGGATGCCGGGGTTAGGACTCCGCGGTCGGCGGTGAAGAGCGAGGAGTTGAGAGCTAGAAGTGAAGCTATCGCCGACGGCCCCGGCGCTGAGCGCGTGAAGAACGAGGACTCGAGGGCCAGGGTGAAGTCGGAAGGCGACGACTTGGGCTTCGCCCCGGCGGTGCTCGTTAAGTCCGAGGCCGGACCCACCGTCAAGCCCGAGCCCGTCGACACCGGGGCGGTGCCTTCGGAACGCGAGATCAAAGTGGAGCCATCGGGCGATGTCATAATGAAGGTCGAGAGTGGGAAGAAGACGACGGTCTTCCTATCCGACGACGACGATGACGATGAGTTATGAATCGTTGGTTTGGGCTGGGCGAGAGAGCTGATGTGTATAGATATGCCGACGATAGGCGGCGCTCGGGCGGAAGTATAGATACCCCACGGTAGGCATTCAAGTGCCATGTCCAATATTTATAAGCAAATTATATACTTTACTTCACCATAACCAGCCTGTGATTGCAGACAAAATCGAAAGCTCGTGAACATGGCGTGAGAAGAGCAGCTGCGTTGTCCAACGAGGGCCCAATCATTGCGTTGAGAGCATCGCGGTGCAGCTATTGGCGGGGAAAAGCTCGCCCCACTCGGACCGCATAAGACGGTCGGTCAGCGTGCCCCGCGTCAAAAATTGCCCAGCCGAGTCTCCCACCCTCCATCACCTCACACCGTCATCCAGGTTGCCAACGAGCGATTTTCAAGATGGCGGCCCAAACTGCCTCCGAGGCGATGAAGAAGCTTAGTGGTGTGTCCCCTCTCGCCCCTCCCGCCGCGGGCGATTGCCCCGGGCAACCCGGACAATCGCCTGACGGGGCCTGAATCCAGCTTCGCTAACGCAATTCACCAGTCACCGACGCCCCAGGCGCGGCCGACAAGGCGGCCGGCGCCAACGGATCGAACGAGGCCACCGCGGAGCACGACGACGACTCGGACGACGACGCGGACGAGGCGGGTGACGCGGGGGCCGACGCCGGCGCCGCGAAAAAGAAGAAGAAGAAGAAGAAGTCCAAGAAGAAGAAGGGCGGCAAGGCTACCTCGCAGTCGGACCCGCCGCGCGTCCCCGTGTCGCAGCTCTTCCCCGGAAAGGCGTACCCGCGCGGCGAGGAGGTGGAGTACCTGGACGAGAACCGGTACCGGACGACGAACGAGGAGAAGCGGCACCTGGACAACGTGAACGCGGACACCATCGCGGACTTCCGCGCGGCGGCCGAGGTGCACCGGACGGTTCGGCAGTGGGCGCAGCGGAACGTGAAGCCCGGTCAGACGCTGACGGAGATTGCCGAGGGCATCGAGGACGGGGTGCGCGCGCTGACGGGGCACCCGGGTCTCGAGGAGGGGGATGCGCTGCGGAGCGGTATGGGGTTCCCGACGGGGCTGAGTCTCAACCACTGCGCGGCGCACTACACGCCCAACGCGGGGAACAAGATGGTATTGCAGCAGGGCGACGTGATGAAGGTTGACTTTGGCGTGCACGTCAACGGCAGCATCGTCGACAGCGCCTTCACCATGGCGTTCGAGCCGCAGTACGACCCGCTGCTGGCGGCCGTCAAGGACGCCACCAACACGGGCGTGCGGGAGGCGGGCATTGACGTGCGCGTGGGCGACGTCGGCGCGGCGATCCAGGAGGTGATGGAGAGCTACGAGGTGGAGATCGGGGGTGTGACGTACCCCGTCAAGCCGATCCGCAACCTCAACGGGCACACGATCCTGCCCTACTCGATCCACGGGACCAAGAGCGTGCCCATCGTCAAGAGCAACGACACGACCAAGATGGAGGAGGGCGACGTGTTCGCCGTCGAGACGTTCGGGAGCACGGGCAACGGGTACGTGCACGAGGACATGGAGACGTCGCACTACGCCCGGCGCGGGGACGCGCCCAACGTGCCGCTGCGCCTGAGCTCGGCGAAGCAGCTGCTCAGCGTCATCAACAAGAACTTTGGCACGCTGCCGTTCTGCCGCCGGTACCTTGACAGGCTGGGGCAGGAGAAGTACCTCCTCGGCGTAAGTAGTCCCGTCTACGGTCTCGGCATCATATGGGGATTCCTAGGATGTGTGCTAACTGAGGTGGGCCTGTAGCTGAACAGCCTCGTGTCGAGCGGAATCGTGGAGGCGTACCCCCCTCTCTGTGACAAGAAGGGGTCGTACACTGCTCAGTTCGAGCACGTAAGTAGCGTTCTTTGTCCCTGTCCAAGATTCACTGCTAACAGGGCTCTTCGCAGACTATCCTTCTTCGACCTACCGTAAAGGAGGTCATCAGCCGCGGCGACGACTACTAAGTCGGACCAACGAGCCATTCTCGCTTGTGATGGGGTTCGTGGAGGCAAGGGCGCGGTACTAATCTACCGCGCCTGCAGAGGTTCTCGGACCTGGGGGTGACGAGCCCGCATCTGGGCTCTCGGAGGAGGATGGACACTTGCTTGGGATGTACCAGGAATCTGAATTCGAGCTGCGGGTTCTACGGTTTCCACGTAACACGGTACCAGAGTAATCGCCGGCCATTCAAAGGGGCCGTGGGCGAGTCGAATACAGAAAAACATCAACGGGTTTATAGGAGCCGTAACCATTTCGTCGTAATGATGTCTATCGTGGTCCTATCCATTACAGCAACCGCTTCCAAAGGACATTCCGACGTGTAACTCTGTATCTCGGCTAAGAGCTGGCTAGGTAGGGGAAGCGCATTACCGAAGCCTCCCGCACAGCACGACGTCCTCGCCGAGCGGATGCCACGAGACGTCGCTGAGCCTCGCCGCGGGGATGGCGTTTCCTCCCTCGTGGACCCTCTCGGGGGACACCACGACGCCGCCCTTCCCGAGCCACGTCGGCGCAATAGTGACGATGACGGAGTCGATGAGATCGTGGTTGGTAGGATCCAGCAGCGAGTTAATGACGCATCCGCCACCCTCGACCATGATGCTCCTTATCCCCTCCCTCCCTAGCGCCTCCAGGACCTCCTTCCAACAGAACCTCCCCTCACCATCAACCCCCAAGCGCACGACCTTGCCCCCAGCAGCTTCTAGCACACCCTCATACCCCACCGCCGCCCCAACCCCAACCACGACAACCGGCGCCTCGCCCCTCCCCTCCCTCGCCGCAACAAGCACCTTGGCCCCCGCCCCAACCCCCCACCTCCCCCTCGGATCCAGGACGACAGGCCGCGGCTGCGCGCCCCCCGCGATGCGGCAGTTGAGCGCCGGGTCGTCGGCGACGGCGGTCCCGACGCCGACGCAGATGGCGTCGTGGCGCGAGCGGAGGTGGTGCGTCATTGCCTTTGACTCTGGGCCGGAGAGGCGCGTGCGGGTGCCCGGGGCGAGGGAGAGGGAGGAGTCGAGGGACGTGGCGAAGGTGAGGGTTAAGAAGGGGCGGGAGGGGTGGGAGCTGGGTTCTTGTTTGGGGGGGAGGTAGGGGGACAGCTTCTGGGCGTCCGCGGGGGGAAAGGTGAGTTGTTCCGCCATTGTGGGGGTCTCGGGGGCTCCCTGTGGTATATTGGCTTCGGTATACGGTAGATACGGGTGAGGCGTGATGGATTCCGGGGTCTAGGCAGGATCGTAGGTGAGGTTTCGTCTGTGATGCTCAATCAGCGCTTCACGGGAGAATTTGGCGCTGAGTCGGGGCTTTGGCGCTGAGTCGGGGCTCGGAGGGACCCACCCGCTGGAGTTTGTAAACCGCACGCAACTACCCCAACTACCTACACTACCCTTCCCCCCACTCGCTCATCACCAAGTAGCTCAACTCAAGGCAAAAGGTATATCCTCATCAGACGCAACACAGTTATGAAGAGTCGTTATTTCCGTTACGTTTTTAGAATCCGTACTAAAGATCGGCGGGTCTTCTCATCCAATCCATAACGTGCCTGGCAGATGCCAGCCCGCCCCCGCATAAGCGGGCGTGACGCTTCCCAAAACATACTACCGCCAAGTTCACAGTACCGGTGCATTGGGCCGCCCAGAACCGGCTCCTAGCCACGGCGTGTTAGGCCCCTACTTCGTATGGGCCCAAACTATCGGAGGACCTACTCGCTCTCTACGGCGGGGTAACCTTGGCACGAGTCTAGACGTCGATAGCCCGAGCTACGGTGCACAAACCAGTGCGTCGGCCTAGGAATGCCCCGCGCCGCCGACGAGTAGCAAGCATCGCAACCAGTTCCACGCAAGCACACGTCGATCTGTGCGGCAGTATGGGGGACAGTATGGGGGAGATGCGGGGTAGTGCGGGGCCGGCGTGAACTGCCGGGTCCGGCCCCCCACCGGCGGTGCCCCGCCGCGACACCACGAGGTCGATATGCCCTGGAGCCCCTATCCCTACGGATCCCAGATCTGAACGCCATAAATATGCGTTTCGGGCGGCTACGAGCCACTGATACCTGACTACACCGGATCATTTCCCTCACCGCAAATCTTTTGCCCGCTAATCTCAAATCCATGGCGCAAACAGACAGTCCGCACCCCACGGCGGGTGTCAAGCTTAACATCACAGTAGTCGGCGCCGGCCTCAGCGGTCTCGCGACGGCCATATCAGCCTCGCTCTCCGGCAATGCCGTGACCGTCTTTGAATCCGCCAAGGAGCTCCAAGAGGTACGCTCCCGCTCCCTCCCCCCTCGCTCCGCAACCCCAGAGTACCCCGTGTCATACTCGCGCCAGACCCTAACCCTCGCAGGTCGGCGCCGGCCTCCAAGTAACCCCCAACGCAACCCGCATCCTCCAGCGCTGGAACCTCAACCCCAAGCTCTGGTCCACGGCCGCGATCCCCACCTTCCTCCAGGTCCACCGCTTCTCAGGCGAGGTCCTGATGACGGACCAGCACTTCGATGCCTCGATGATTGCACGCTACGGCGCGCCCTTTGCGGATATACATCGCGTCGATCTCCAGCAGGCCCTCTACCAGCGCGCGCGGGACCTAGGCGTGCGTTTTGAGCTTGGGCAGCGGGTTGAGGGGCTGGACTTTGAGGCTGGGGAGGTTAGGGCCGCTGGTGCGGTAGCGCGGGGCGATCTCATCGTTGCGGCTGATGGGCTGAGGTCAAGGTGCCGGGACGTCTTTGTCCCCGGGGGAGAGGGTCCCCGCGCGACGGGGGACCTGGCGTACCGCATCGTGCTGCACGTAGACGACATCGACGACGCGGAGCTACGGCGGTGGGTGCGCGACGTTTCGGTACACTTCTGGGTTGGTCCGGGGGCCCACGCAGTCGGGTACTCGCTCCGCGGAGGGACGGTGTATAACATTGTGCTGCTGGTGCCAGACGATCTGCCCGCGGGCGTGGAGAGGCAGCCCGGCTCCGTGGAGCAGATGAAGGCGCTGTTCAAGGGGTGGGACCCGATATTGGGGCGGTTCCTGGACCAGGTGCGGGGCGTCGACCAGTGGAAGCTGCAGTACCGTGAGTACCCACTGAGATGAACCCCCGTGTGTAAGTGGGCGCTGACTGGATTTAGGGAGCGAGCTCGCCTCTTGGGTGAACGACAAGTCTAACCTCGTCTTCGTGTAAGTCCGAGCCCCAACTCCCTCACGGCATTCATCACTGACCTGACCTCTGATAGCGGCGACGCCTGTCACCCCATGCTCCCCTACCTCGCCCAGGGCGCCAACTCCGCCATGGAAGACGGCGCCGTCCTCGGCCTCCTCCTCGGCCACATCCGCTCCAAGGACCAGCTCCCCAGGGCCCTACAGATGTACCAGCAGCTCCGCAAAGCCCGCGGCGACGCCATCGTCCGAGAGACATTCAAGCAGGTAAGCAGCTAGCTGAACCCATGTCTCCACCCCCGCATTTTCTATACTCTGGTACAGCGGTTGTCTAACCGCCTCAGCGCAACGCATTCCACATGCCCGACGGCCCCGAGCAGGAGGCGCGCGACGCCATTTTCGCGGCGCACAGGCGCGGGGAGCCGATCGAGCCGCCGTTCCCGAGCCGGTGGAGCTGTCCCAAGGTGCAGTCGTGGCTCTACGGGTACGATGCGTTCAAGGAGGTCGAGGAGGCTGTGCAGTCGGATCCGTTCTAGGTTGTTGGTGTTTACGTAGGGGATATGATTTGGGGTTTACTGGGATAGCGGTTGGTTGGATTGAATAGTGGTGAGGTATTAGAAGCATCTTAAGCTCGATAGACATTATCGTATGCATTATCACCCAGGCTCCTTATGCGTTTTGACGGTCGAAGGGAGGGTATGGTTTCACAGCTACAGCTAAGGACAATTCCCCTTGTAGAATGTTGAGCCAAACGGCACTTACACCACTCGATAGCAGCACCATCTTTCCGCGAACACTACCGAGCATACGCCCTCGTCTCTGGTCGATACTCATACCCGTAAATGCCGCGCCGACCAAGGCCCACTCCCTCCGCTCCTATCTCCAGAATGGCAATAGATTACGTCCTCGGTCTCGGAGTATGTCAACGTTGCTTCAGGAACGGGGACCACTCGGTCCCTAGCGTAACATATGCACCCCAGATGAGAATAGCCCGTCGGCTTCCTCGCGTCTCGCGCTCGGCCCTTACCACGTACTCCACCCCCGTATTCACCCCACGTCTCGCGGGGTAGGGCGTCGCGTGAGACCCATCCCCCCCAGCGGATGTCCAGCTCGGCAGTTAGTGGCCGCTCGGCCGATAAAGGCGACATCGGAGGCCATCGTGCTGGGGGAGGTGGAGGTGGACCGGCCCCACCCCCACCTTTCCGGTGTAAGCGCACTAAAAAGACATCTATACGTCACAGCAGAAGAGGCACGCGAATACCAACCTCGCACTAATTGGTTCTCATGAGAGAAAAGAGGCAATCGAGCCCCGTCTAGACGAGGGCTTCGGTGCATTTGAGTCTCCTTGCATGACCACACTGATAGGTCACGCCGCGTCAAAAAAACCACCTTGTCTTGACTTATGACCGGTGGAGAAATCCGACGTGGTGAGCCGTTGCCGTCGACCTGTCTCTAAACTACGAGCGGGTAGAGCATTCGTGCGTCGAATAGGCCCGGACTCTTTGTGGTCTTAAATTACCGAGGCGCTGGTGCGAGTGATACATTAGACCTTGGCTTTACATGCATATCATTATATAGGAGAGTGTATAGTGCCAACGACTACACCCCGGGCAACGATGCCATGTTGCCGGCATTGGATGCCTACTGTGGCGTAAATATCAACAAAGGGAGTAAGAGGCTGAGCGACCAAGGCCAGAGGGTAAATAGGAGGCAGAGCAGACTATTATAGTAGTTACAATATCTCACTTAGGAAAGTTACAGAGAAACAAGAACAGATGCTGCTGTCCAATGTGCCAAATTCTAATTATGGAGGCCAGCCGGGTTGCTTGACAATCTTACATCCCACCTCAACCACTCATAAATAAGCGTGTCCATTCCCCTACAAGTCTTCCTCACAGCTCTCTACTTCCCGCTACGTCAGACCCCTCAGCCACAAGTCGGTCGCAGCACATAAGTTTGGTGTGCGAGGACGACCTGGCACCATCGACTGCACCTCTGTTTTTGAATAGATGATCTACGGCATCTTTAAATGTAATGGACTACAGAGGATATTAAAGGGCGCGTATATTCCTGGAAATGTGGTGTAAAATATAATGTGTTTTGCGACATTAAGCTAAACCTACTAACCTAGTGCCGTCCTCGCTTCTCCCGCGGTTTGAACGAATGCGGCTCATGCTCTACATTCCTTGCCCAGCAATGCGTATTAGTATTCTATGGGCCGCTCATCACTAACAGACTCAGCTTAGCACTCGTAAATCCCACTTTGCAGCTGGCAGTCTCTAAAAGCCTAGATGCAAAATGAGTTAGGAGGGTCGTGGGCTCCTCTAAACCGCTCCGTGCAATGCTCGTTTGTTAACGACCATTTCTGAACGTGACTGATGTATTTTGCGAGGGGTTCCTCTCAGGACTATACCACTGATAGTGTGTACTTTTCCCTCTTCTAGACTCGCCCGGTCTTGATCGAGGAGGTGGCGTCCCATGTTCCAAGTCCGGCCTAGGTGTGGGTGACTGGCCGGAGCATTCTGCGCCGTTATTGACCACATCTTTCGCAAACGAGGAAACATCGGGCCGCGACGATGTCTACCTACCAGTGTCATATGGTTTTAGCTGGAAGCTGTGGTGGGCTTTGATTCAGTTGACTCGTGTGCTATCTTGGATACGAAGTGACCAAACTCTGTGCAATACGAGTTTTACTAACATGTGTTTGGGATTGGGCTATCCGACGGTTTACCAGACCTCGACTTCATCCGTATGATCCGGTCTACCCAGCATGCCGAAGATGCGAGCATGTTCTTGTGGGGGCAACTTGGTTGCTTGCGTCGCGCGCCGCGCAATGTCAGCCACCCCCGGGCCGAGCGCCGAGCTTGGCCTGACCAACACGTGAACCAACAGCGAAACGCTCAACGCAATTTCGCCCCGCGGAGCAGGTAGTGGCAGTGCGCTTACGCAACACCACACTCAGCCACACAAACTCAAGTTGTTGGCTGCACCAGACATTCCAACACGAGCCGAGGCGGCCTCGAAACACTTTCCGGACAACCCCCCCGAGCGCGGATCCCCTCTCCAAATCCCCCGAGCGCGAGCCTTCTCTTCTCCTCCCGCCATCTCCTCCCCTCAATCAACACACTCGACATCACCAACGCTTTCGCGCGAAAGAACGCTCCGCCCGCCAACAAACGTACCCGCATCCGCCAAGCGGCATCACCCCACACCCCGAGCGCGAGCCAACGAATACCGCGACAATGGCCTCCAAGGACGAATACCCCCCCGCGTACCCGCCCTCGTACCCGCCCCCGCCCCAGCAGGCCTACCAGGACCCGGGCCAGGCGAACGCCTACTACCAGTCGTCCCCGCCGCCCGCGGGCTTCCCGCAGCAGGGCCACGGCGGGCCGTACCCGCCGCCCGACCAGTACGGGGGCCAGCCGCCGTACCAGCAGGGGGGTTACGCGCCGCAGGGGTATCATCAGCAGCCGTACCAGCAGCCGTATCCGCAGCCTTACCAGCAGTACCCGCAGCAGGGGTACCAGGAGGATAGGGGCGGCGGGGCGAAGACGGGAATTCTGGGGGGTCTGGCGGCGGCTCTGGCGTGTTGCTGCTGCTTGGACATGATATTCTAAGGTTGGGGCCTGGTGATATCGGGACCTGGATCCGCAGGGGGCAGGGCTTGGTTCCGGTCGCTGCTCCAGATGCCGACGCCGCCTCCTCTCGAACGCCCGCGCGGAGTCGGACAGGTGCCCCCCAAGGCGCAACATGAAGCCGTCTCGCAACAACCGCAGAGCGGCCCGCGGACCCAGAGACGCCACATGGGGGAAGACTTTCTTTTCTATCGCTCTGTGTTCACATTATACATTCCGCTTGTAATGCCACGGCTGGACGGGAGGGACACGGATCGCAGGAGTTATTGCGTTTAATTCGGGCTTGCCAGGGATGGTGTGGAGGGGGAACCTAGGCCTTATTTCGATGACATGTCGTTATGTCTTTCCTTTGTATAACTTAGTCTGGCCGGGTCGTTAATGCATTTACGTACACTCTCACATCTCGATTCCACTGTGACAATGGTGTTATGCTTTGCGCTACAAACTTCTCAACTGACATCTAAAGCGGCGCTTACGCCTTGACTCCCTCGAGGCTCTTGAACAGCCCCTCAAACCCCCCCCGCACGTTCTCTACACAGTCGTTTGAGAAGATCATCTTCTGCACCTCGGGCGACGCCCACTTGTCAGGCACAGCGCCCTCGCCCCTCGCCTTAGCCTCGGCAAACTGCCTGTCCCTCTCCTCCTTGGCCTGCCCCTCGCCCAGGTGCAGCGTCCGTCCAGAAAAGTACGCGAGGTCCACCAGCTGTGAGCACCACTCCTTGCGCGACAGCTCAAACACCTTGAGGCACCGCGCAATGGTCTCGGGCCGGGCGTCGGGCGCGAGGGAGAGCACCTCCGCGACGACGGCGCCGTCCTCAACGGCCATGGCTGCGCCCTGGCTCAGGTGCGGGAGGGTGGGGTGGCACGCGTCGCCCAGCAGCGCCGCGGAGCCGTGCGTCCAGGTGGGGAGCGTCTTGTGCATGCGCAGCCTCCACTCGCAGACCTCGCCCTCGGGCACGAGGTGGAGCATCTTCTGCACGAGGGGGCAGAAGTCGCGGAAGACGTCGAGCATGACGCTCTTGTCGCCGCGGGTCGTGTACGTCGCCGAGGGGGCGGCGGCGAAGGCCTTGTCCGGCTGTGTGGTGGAGAGGTTGTAGATGTTCTTGTCGTCGACCGAGTAGGCTATTATATGCCGCTTCTCGCCGATCCACCGCACCACCTCATCGCTGTCGATGAGCGCCTTCATCTCGGGGTCCTTCTCCATGTCCTCGCGCTTGAGCATGATCCTGTAGGCCGCCTGGCCCGTCTCGGCCTCCTCGCCGTCGACGCCCGCCTCCTTGAGGATGGCGCTCCGGGTCACGCTCTTGATTCCGTCGCAGGCGAGGAGGACGTCGGCACGAACGGTGTAGGGCTCGGACCCTCGCGGCTGGACGCGGAAGGTGGGCTGGGGTTCGAACGAGATAACCTCGGTCATGGAGGTCGCGAAGTGGAACTTGATCTCGTTGTGCTCCTTGCAAGCGTTGTACATGCCTGCGGAGAGGGATGACCTATGGTCGGCGGTATGGGGGTAACCGTAGAGCTCCTCAATGTTGGGCATGGGGACCCTCGTGAGTTCTTCGTTCGTGGAACCCTCTATCCGCAGCAGTATGGTCAGCGCGTGGTCGCGGTGAAGACGGGGAGGAAACGCGATAGTGTCGCTTACTCCTGATACTCGAGCCCTTCACCTTGGTAGAGGTCTTCTCGATCGGCTTCCAGCACCCCAGACGGTCCAGGATGCGGACCATGTTCGGCGCCATCTGGATACCGGCACCCACGAAGCCCAGGTTACTCGCCGTCTCATAGACGTCGATATTCTTGAACCCCTTCTTCGCCAACGACAAGGCGCTTCCCAAGCCACCCATGCCTAAGTAGAGGCGCAGACGAGTCAGTAAGTCAACGTTTGGGCCATTCGGAGAAGTTTCAAAGGCTCGCGGATTAGCGTACCAGCGCCGATGATGGCGATGCGGAGGTCCTTGACATCCGACGGCCGAGAGGCACTACCGTTGAGATCACGCTCGCTAGCGAGGCACGCCGGAGAGGCGCGCTCGGCTCCGTTTGTATCGGCCATTGTGAGAGGTAGAAAGACAGACTGGGGTGTCACGGGCGTCACGTAGTCAGATGAACCGAACTTCAGGTTTCGTATAAAGAGCTGCGAGCGAAGGGGGGAAAGATTCGAGATTAGATGGCAAGCAGGGGATTTTAAGCCCCGACGGCGTCTACATGTAGTGCCGACCCACACGATTGGGGTTCACAGGAGGCACGGCACGGGTGGAGCGATGCAATCGGCATCTATCGGCTGTGTGGGGGATCAACCTCTAGCCGGCTCGAGATATGGGGAAAAGGAGGAGGATGTGTCGACGGGAGCCTTGGTCGGTTTCCTTTCGCGGAGATGGGATGGCGTGGCCGGACTAGCGACAGGAAGATTCGCCCACTGTTGTCGCGATTTTGAACTGCCGAGAGCCCATCCGATGCCCTGATGTGGAAATGGGCGTCCCTAACGGCGACTGCGGGGGGAGCGAACGGCAGCTTTCGGAGGGGAATCGGCGCGAAGCGACCCCACGGCGGGGAAGTCTGGGACTCGCTCGCGCCGGACTAAGGTTTCGCGGTAACAGCGACGGTTCCGCGGTTTAACGGAAGCGCTTCCGCCCCCGAACCTGCGCGCCGACGCCATGAGGAAGATGGGCCCGTCACCCTGATGGGCGGAGGGCCCGGCGTGGATATGACGAATAATTCTCGACTAGCCCCGCGAGAAGCGTCCCGCACCGAGGCCTTGTCCGGTTGGGGAGCTGCGGGAAAACACACAACCGGGTCGCGGGGCCATTGGAGCATGACGGAAGGCGGGGATGATGAAGTGGGGCGGGTCGGCAGTTCCGCGCCGTGGGGCTGTCCCGAGAAGAGAGCTGCGGCTTAGTCACTATCTCGGCTCCGAGCAAGTTGGGCGCGAGAGCGCGAGGATTACGTAACTTAGCCACGCCGGGCAGGATGCTGTCTTTTTGCCGGATTGTCTCAGCGCTTGTGCAGAGTGAGATGGCCATTTCCACGAGCACAAACTGTCAGGGTTACCGAATGAGACACAGAGCCTCGGAAGCTCGGTGACAAAGACCATGGGGAATCATCGCACAGAACAGCCGCGGTGTTGCAACAACCAGGTGGATAACCGCCTAGACGAGGAGAACCAGGTTTGCGGTACCACCAATGGTAACCTTATTCATAAATTCTTTGTTTCCAATTGATCCTCCGGATCCGGCTCATTGGGCATGGGGCGTGGGGCGGAGGCGCGCTCCTCGCCTTTCCAGGTTCCTGGTTTGAAGACCCGCTGGACATTCGTTGGCTGAAGGCCTCCAAGCGACGAAACAAAAAATCGCCGAGGGGCGTCAGCGGCGAACGGCTCAAGGGCCATGGACAAGGACGGCGGCAGGCACGCGCCCCACTTCAGCCAATGAAGGCTCAATGATGTCACTGGCGTCCTCTCCATCCGCTTTTGGTCCGGGGACGCAGTTTTGACCAATCAGGGGCTGTTTCTTTTCCTGCTCAACATGCGACGAAATGGAAAAGTTTGTACTCTGACTTTGTGTGCTCCCTAATAACGCGCTACGCCCCGCTAAATCCGCAACTGGCCGGGTATCAGTACACGACCCAAGCCAAGAGATTGGCAGAGCTGGCGACGTCAAGACCACAGGGGGTTGGCTCAAAGACTTTGACGACGGGACCGTCCCCCCTGGACAAAGAGCATTCTTAGTTCTTGACGCCGTGAGCCAAGGAACCGGGATGGAGGCGGTGCTTCGATTCCATGGTGAACAGTCTTCCGAAATAAACTCTCACTTCATCCCAGACATTCAGGGTTCTTTCTCGGCACCTCGTCAACTTTACCTCATATCATGTTTACTTGCCGTCTTGCGTTACGATCCCCTCATTTAACACTCTGAAACTGGAGAACCGTTCCACTGCGAATGTCCACGGCACCCCACGGTCTCTAATCCTTCGGCTCCACCTTATCTCTGGGCGCCAGATTTTATCCTTCGCTCTTGTCAAATTCAACTTCGAGATCGTTCAACACCCACCGCCTCTGATCTCGCACACCGTCTTCCCCAGCCGAGGGCTGGCGTCTCGAAGCTCCATCGCTCCCCGACCCCCCGGGCGCCACCATGTCATCAACAATATCCTCCACGTCGTTGGTGTCGTCGGCCGCGAGCACGGTGTCATCGGCCGCGACCACGGCAGCGTCGACCGTCCTGTCGTCGACGTCCACAACGCAGTCGTCGACAAGCACGCAGTCAGCCGTTGAGGGTAGCGCCGGGAGCGCCCAGGGCTTCCAGGGTATCAGCCTGAAGTCATTCCTGGGTGCCTTGGTAGTCGCCATCATCGTCTTTGCTGTCCAGGTGGCCATATTCTTGCTCCTCCGGAACAAACTGGCCCGCATATTGTGCGTTGCCGTAGCCCCAGTCCATGTCTTCCAGCACATGCTAACCATCCTGTTTGCAGCAAACCCAAGACCTACCTCGTCCCCGAGCGCGAACGGACCGATGCCCCCCCGACAGCTCCCCTGGGCATGGTCCGAGCGTTGATGAAGTTTAGTGATAGGGAGATCATCAACAAGTGCGGACTGGACGCCTACTTCTTCCTGCGGTACCTCAAGACTCTGCTGGTCATATTCGTTCCGATTGCCGTCATCGTCATTCCGATCCTGATACCTCTCAACTACGTTGGTGGACGCGGCCAGGAGGTTGTAGCCGACGAGGGCGACGAGGGCGAGACGGTGACGGGCCTCGACACCCTAGCTTGGGGCAACGTCAAGCCCGAGAACTCGAGCCGCTACACGGCACACCTGATTCTCGCGCTCTGCGTCATCGGCTGGGTATGCACCGTGTTCTTCATCGAGCTGCGCGTGTACGTCAAGGTTCGCCAGGACTACCTCACGAGCGCCGAGCACCGCCTCCGCGCCTCTGCGACGACGGTCCTGGTCAACTCCATCCCGCCAAAGTGGCTAAGCGAGGAAGGCCTGAGAGGCCTATTCGATGTCTTCCCCGGCGGCATCAGCAACATCTGGATCAACCGCGACTTGTCCGACCTGCTCGACAAGGTCAAGCAGCGGGACAAGGTCCACAAACAGCTGGAAAATGCCGAGACCGATCTCATCAAGGAGGCCAAGAAAAAGCAGCTCAAGATGAAGAAGCAGCAGAGAAAGGAAAACCATGGGAAGGGCCCGTCTAGGAAGGAGCGCGGGCGACGGCAGAAGGAGGCCGATGAAAAGGCAAAGCGCATGGCTGCGGGGAGCCAGGGCTTTAGTTCTGGACATCACGATGATGTGCCTCACGAGATCACCGACGTCCTGAACGAGACGCACGAGAACGAGTCCCGCCCGGGCTCGAAGGGTGCTTTCGGCGGCCTAGCGAAGATTGGGCAGGGCCTTGTCGGCGGTGTTGGCAAGGCTGGCAACAAGGCTGGCAAGGGGTTCAAGAATTTCGGCCAAGACATCGACAACACTCTCGAGACGACGAACGGATTCGTAACACTGGATCCTGCCGGCGGCTCCTCTAGGCCAGACACGGCGCTGTCCGATCAGCGCCGCTACCAGCCTGACAGCCGCGCCGGCACGTCTCAGAGCAATGGCCA